>OV884024.1:16615000-16617500 GCA_930367265.1 Catocala fraxini
CTGCGCTGAAGGTAACTGTACATTCTGCGACTTATACATAGTTATGATTAATCTGTTCACGCCGCGGTAATCCGAACAACTGGGTCTAACTTACCGCGTTCCACATAATAGACCTGTCGCTGAGGAGATTCAAGGGTATATATCGGTGAAGCAGAACTTAATATAATATTTGGGTTTATCAATTATTTCGCGCAGCGTAGCGCGTGTATCAATGCAATAAGCTGCATGCCGTCAGGATTTAATCATACATTATGTACAATATAATTATAGATTATAATATACCTATTAGTTTTATATTAGCTGTGTCCGCGATTTTATACGCGCGAACATATCTATGCATCCTAATAATATTGCCTACGATACAAATTTAACTGTTGTATATGTACAACGTATCGTCATTTTATCCCATTAAGCATCTTACAAAGCATCGCGATGCTTCCTGGCAATAGAAAACATATATTTCAACTAGTAGTTTTCCCGCGGTTTCACCCGCGTATGTCCCGTTCCCGTGTGAACATCGGGTTTCACCCCTTTCACCCCCTTCGGGGTGGAATTTCCAAAAATCCTCTCTGAGTGCTCCCCTACACTCTCCAAGGATCATACATGCCAAATTTCAGTTTCTTGTGTTCAGTAGTTTCGGCTGTGCGTTATCTGTCAGTCACTCAGTAACGGAAGAGCCTTATATATGTAGACTAGTAGTTTTCCCGCGGTTTCACCCGCGTAAGACCCGTTCCCGTGTGAATATCGGGTTTCACCCCTTTCACCCCCTTCGGGGTGGAATTTCCAAAAATCCTCTCTTAGTGCTCCCCTACAATCTCCAAGGAACATACATGCCAAATTTCAGCTTCTTGCGTTCAGTAGTTTCGGCTGTGCGTTGTCTGTCAGTCACTCACTAACGGAAGAGTTTTATATATATAGATATGTTATGTAGCCCTAGGACATGATACCGTATCTCACATAAAAATACTATGATAAAGTCCTAACACAAGTCGCGCCTATTCTTGTTGTTCAATACATTGTCAACACACGAAACATTCATAGGCACTAGGTCTCAGGAGACGTGCATAGCATGTCGATTTCGCGTATTCTCCTTCCCCTTCACTTTAAACTCAGTTACCTATGTTTAAACCCACTGTTTCTGGCGTCTCAATATAGCCTGAAGTCTATATAAAGCTGAACACATATTGGCTATTACCTAGATTAGGTTTAGTTTAAGGATAGGTTTATTACCTTGGTAAAAGACTACTTTAATAATAAATTATTGTTTATGGAATAAAGATATTGACTCAGTTAAACTATATAAATTTTAGAGTTATTACATGACATTATGACAAAATACTCGCACACATGAAGTAACGCGATGTGTTATTGACAGAGAAAGAAAGAGATGAACGACGCCACTAAGGACGTTCGCTGCACTTTCAGATAGCAACTGAATAATATAGAGTGCACGGACGGCATAGTGGTTTAGGTGGTCGCCTCGCCCGCGCCACTGCCTGTGCTGAGTGTAATGGGTTCGATCCATACACGGGACTACATAATTATGTGATCCACAAACAGTTGTTCCGAGTATAGGTATTCTTTCTGACCGTTATTTGAATGTTTGTGAAATCCCTCGCAACACAGCAATTATTCCAAGAGCAAAAATTGTCTTTAAATATAAGGAATATACACTGTCCACAGGTATACCCGCGCACATATGATTTAATACGACCATAGCTACGGCGATCTTGAAATTCTGTAAAAACGACGTTAGTGTCAGACATTTCAGCACCTCATAATCTCATTATCATTTTCATCACTAAGTAAAGCCATTTCTAAAATAAGTTTTCATAGCCATTGTTTTCACTGGAAGCTCGTGGAAAGAAATCCAAGAACTTGCTTACTTACTTATCGTGTCGATGTTATATTGATATATGTTTTCAGCAACGCGGATTGCATCTGTTGTCGTGCCCGGTGTGATACAGGTCAACCAGTGTGAACGATTCTGGGCTTGTGACCCCGAGTATCGTGCACACTGGTTGACCAGTATTAGGCTAGACCAAATGCAATCCGCGTTGCCGAAAGAACTTGCTGAAGCTGGACTAGCCAAGGTGGCTAAATGGCTCAATAGTAATCTTCTGACCCTAAATACAAACCAACCATATATGTTTCTCTATCTACTCGTCTCAACCACCAGTAGACTTTGGAATTCGGATTCATAGATGCACCAATCTTCAAACAGCAAATTGAAGTTGCCCTTTTATCACTAGAGTAAGTTATATATAAATTTAACTTACCAAATACCTTGGTGTCATGATTGACCAGAAACTATCTTGGCACTCACATATTTTAGAACTACTCAAAAACAGGGTTAGGAAATTTATATGGGTTTAAAACATTGCGTAACGTCACATCAGCGGAATTATTGAATAAAATGTATACTGCATTAGTTCAATCTGTACTCACATATTGTATACCTGTATGGCGTGGATCAACTAAAAGAAAATTTATTGAGTTG